>MU378165.1:132333-144984 GCA_022495175.1 Hypoxylon argillaceum
GGGATAGCTTTATCGTTGTTATGTATATATGTCCCACCGTCAACGGATGCATACCTTCACGTCTCTGATAATATTATACTCATATAATCTGGAAGCGACAGCGTGGAAAGGATGCCATCGGACTCGGCAAGTTCACCCCTCTGACAGCTGCTCGCGCAACTATTCGATGTCTCTGTGCTGCTTCTGAATTGCTGTCTTGGCTCTCTGGCTCTGAGTCCGGTACCGCCCTGAGAACAAAATAGACACATACACCATCCAAAAGGCAGAGGGAATCTCCTTGGCGGACTGGCGCAGTGGCGATTCCCAGCAACCCATTCTTTGTAATGAAGTACGTCTTTCCAACAAGTTCTTTGAAACGGGTGGCGAAAAGATCTCTAGCATCTCCGTCCGGGTCGCTATCAGTCTCAAGATGTAGACAAAAGAATGCCATCACAGGCTTCAACCCAACCCCGCGGCCTGCCTGGATCCCCTGAGTTCCCCGATGGATCTGAAATGCCAGCCCGAGGACAGTAGCAAACAAATCAGGGTCGCCTTCCTCCGCGATAATCCCCGTCTCATCGATTTCATCGACATTAATCCCGTCACAAAAAAGAGTAGTAGGAGTGGCGAGCATTGGATTCAGTGCTTGTCTGTGAAACTCCCGAATCTTGTAAGCGTTGTGAAGTAGAAATCCGTTCAAGGTGACTACAGATTTTCCATTGCGCACCGCTCTATTGCTGTGTATATCCGAGTCGCAGTAGCTGAAGTCTAACACCCAGGACGGGTAGCTGGTAGCCTCGCTATCAGCCGATGCAGAGCTTTTGTTAACCGTCGTGGTAGAGTCGATGAGTAAGCCCACCTTCGCCACTAGATTATAGTTTTTTTGAGAGTTAATACAACGAGCTGTTGCACATGCAAATGTCGTTTCATAATCTTCATTGTAGTCAATGCGAATAAGTTTTCCTAGGCAGTGAGGAAGAAGAGACTCTAGGGCGTAAACTTTGTCTCGTGGATCCGTGGCTCGGTACGCAGCCGTTTTGTCCAATAGATTGTATAGGTCGCTGGCAGGAAAGCCATCGCTATACCGCTGATGTGGGCGAAGCAGTAGCGGTCGACGAAATGTTCCAACGCTCTTGCCTTGCCAAAACTTTAACATTTTCCATATTTCCTGTGTTCTTGCATCTAAAACTCCGAGCATTAGTACATATTAGGCGGATTGTTTGAACTGGACGCACTAAACATATTACAATGCTATACTCCCAGCGCCCAACGTTGTATTGTTGACAGGGGATCGAAATGGTATATGAAGGGCTGGGAAGAAATTACTCACCTTTACTTAATAGATTGTTTAAAATTGGGCCTAGAAGATGGTTGCGCTGGTCTTCACTCCAATTCTCAAAGTCATATGTGATGTTTTGAGCCAATTGCAGAGTTTGGAATGTACAAGAATGACCTTGAAAAAGGACAATCGGCGGTGATGTAGCAAGTGCGGCTTCTTGCAATGTCCATATTCTCTCCCACCAAGCGCATGAGATTATGTGGTGTATACACCAAGGGAGCATCATAAACAGAGCCAATTGCCTCTCGCACCAAGGAGTTTCAGCGTCATTCGGATATTCCTGGAATTCGCGTAGAATGGATTCAAGGTCGAACTGATCCGCTGTGGTTCCTCCAAAATTCTCAGGCAAGGGGGGTATGTATTCACGAGGTTGTGTTAGGTGCAAGTTGGCCTTCGTAAGATAGATTATCGTTTTTTGAGCTTGTGAATAAATGTTTCTCATCAACCGAACTTGGCGAGTTTTTTCCTTGTTGTTTGCCTGGTTAATGCAAATTGCGTTGATCCATATGGTTCGAGAAGTTTTCGGATGTCGCAAGCTTCGAAGAATTTCGAGGAGATCTCTCGTGATAAAGAAACGCTGCGAATCAACGAGAATCTGTTCTTTGGGGAGCTCTTTTCCCCAAACGTACGACAGGGCTTCTGGGATGCCATCTTCTTTTATGCTGTATACCTCTAGACTGCATTCAATATCATCGTCTCCAGAGCCAGGGTTAAACCTGAGGATTCGGGTCTGGTCTGTTGCGAGATCAAGTTCGGTTTGGTATATAAATTGAGAGTTGAATTGTCGATTTTCCAATGAATGAATCGTCTGTTTCCTCGGTTTGGGCTCTCGGTTTTTGGTCTTGTCGTAAAGGCGATGCAAAAGAGTAAGATAGGCTGATATTTTTCGCTGCAAAATAGACTCTTGGGCTGCGATGTCGAAGTCGAATACATCAAGAATCTCATATATTACAGACCGGAGTATTTCGGCCATCGGTAATAGCTGAGAGAATCGATAACCCAGGACAGCATGCCTATCTTTCGTTTTCGAAAGAAAATCCAGATCAAGACCAATAGCTGTGTAATGATCGTAGCCGTTATTAGCGAGAGCAGAGTCGGTATCCAGATTGTAGCAACACATTCGAATCTTCAATCCAAAGTTCTCATTTAGGAACTCTGCCATAGCCTCTTGTAAGTAGATGAACCGGATGTCTCTTCGACATAGATCTTTCAAAATTCCATCGACGTCGCGGCAGACATGGCCCAGTTCTCTTTGGAAAGCATTGTCATCTGCGCACATACCAAGAATCATTGATTGCACCTCGGGAACCTCGCTAGGTGAGCGCAATTCACGAAATAAGGACCGCAGCTCAGCAACCTCGGCATCTGAGCGCGCAAGGTGGAGCAGGGGCTGCACCGCAGCATCCTCGTGATCTGAGCACGAACCATGAAGTTGGGACCCCGAATCAGTAGCCCAACTATCTTCGGATACAGACGATGGACCCTGAGAAGGGATAGAGTCACTAGAGGAGTCTCCAAGGCGATAAAGACTATCAGCGGGATCTTGAGGCGTCTCGTCCTTGCGGTTGAAGAAACGGAAAACAGATTTGAGCCGGTCGCATTTGAGCCGGAAGAACTCAAGAGCATGGCGTCTCCTAAGAGCTTTTATTTGGCCGCCGCCACGCATAGTGGTGACTAGTTGAGGTGCTGTTCCGGGGTTCTGCGAATGAGCAACGGTAGGAGGTGCATATATCGAGCTTTGTCTTGTACCAAATTCCTACATCACGTTGTCTTGTGTTGTTTCTTGTCGTCTCTCTTATATTAGAAGCCTAGATCTTGAATATCAAGATTTGGTTCAAGGGCACCACCCACTTAGAGCCTCCAACAGTGCCTAATACCTTTTTGGGGGGGGAAATGCGCTGGCATCTTTGGTGACTGAGCGTGGATTGCGTGTCGGACCCAGGTTAGGGGGATTTCCAACCAGAATACCGTTGAATACGTGTCCAGACATTTCAAAAAGCTTCCTTTCTATTGCATACCGTACCTGTGTTACACGACGAACTACAACTACACGCCGGCATGGGCAGAGATTCACCAATTATAACCTAACCCGTCCCAACTGTGCAGCCCCGGGTCTGAGCGATGGTTCACCTATCGGTGCCTAATTCGCCACCATGACGTGTAGCGAGCAATGAAGCTTGAAATATGCGACCAACCGTCTTCACACCAAGTCATACACCCAATCATCCTCATTCCGCAACAACCTCCCCCCCT
This sequence comes from Hypoxylon argillaceum, assembly GCA_022495175.1. Taxonomy (NCBI): domain Eukaryota; kingdom Fungi; phylum Ascomycota; class Sordariomycetes; order Xylariales; family Hypoxylaceae; genus Hypoxylon; species Hypoxylon argillaceum. The sequence goes on from MU378165.1 coordinate 135,905, forward strand.
CACCCCTCTCCCCACATCCTCCAACAAAGCACGCATCAAAAGCACCACCACCCCAAGACAAAATGCCCCCCCTCCCCGGCGGCTGCGCCTGCGGCGCCGTCCGCTACGCCCTCGCCCTCCCGGACCCGGGCTCGCAGGCGCGCACGAGCCTCTGCCACTGCGGCGCGTGCAAGCGGTTCACGGGCGGCAGCTACGGCATCACGACGCGCGTGCCGCGCGCCGCGTTCGCGCTCGAGCGCGGGCGGGAGGCGCTCCGCGTCCACGAGGGGGAGAACGGTAGCGGCGTGGTGATACACCGGGAGTTCTGCGGGGTTTGCGGGAGCGGGGTGCTTGAGTTTGGGGTATGCTTGTTACCTGTTTCGTATCAAGTCAAGTCAAGTCAAGTCAAGTAAAGTGAAGTGAAGTGAAGTGAAGTGTAGTGAACTGAACTGTAGTGGTCAGGGATGGAGGTGGGGATGTGATGTGGGTGAGTGTTGTGCGATGAGCGAGACTGAGACTGACTGGATCTGCGAAAAATAGGAGAATGCCGGGGACAATATCTATGTCTTTTACGGCACGTTGGACGACCATGCCCGGGGCCAGGTGGAGCCCAAGGGCGAGTTCTTCTGCAAGTTGAGGGATCCTTGGATGCCTGAGATTGAAGGTGAGATATGCCCCTTTTCCCTCCCACTCGCTTTGCTGCTTTGTCTGGGGGGAATGTTCTCTAGATGCCTTTGATACGGAACTCACAGAACACATATAGGGTTGTTCCACAAGGACGAGATAAAAAATTAAGGATTACTAGGGACTAGGAAAAGGGGGTTACGTAGCGTGCCATATCGATTCATCGTGTACCATCATTTTAAGAAACCAAACTGCCTCCGAAAGAAATTAACATAACCTATTCGGATGGGAGCGCATCTCTACGTGTGATATCGTGTCCATTCTCTACAGTAGCTCCCCCTGAAAACCGTCTGTACTAGCCCGAATCTTCCCACCCAAGAAGACCCAAAGCTCAATCACCATTTTGATCGAGTGTGTAAAGGAGCGGCCATGAATACAAAGGTATCATACAGAAGCAGTAGCAGCAAGTCCGAACCCGTGAGCATCGAATCATCAGATCATTACAAGAGTGTATATACACCACCCCTTTTCGCGGGGTTTGAAAGGCAAAATCCAGGACATTGGTATTAGCCATGTCATAGGGTATCGAAGCGGCAGAACGAACGCCAGTTGCGCCGGAGGAAAGAATGATGAGAGACCAGCCCTACTACCGGAATACCACAGGTGGACCGGTGTCCTGATCGAAATACTTTTAGCACCACTCTCCTCAGCATTACTCACTCTCCCACGGGTCACCTCCGTGACCGCCCTCATAATCCGACTCTACCTCATATGTCGTGCCTAGGGCCTCCTTGCCCTGGCGGATCATGTCCTTGAGGCGGGAGTTGAAATCGTTAATACGTATGTCAGTCTCAATTTCTTCCTTCATTCGCTTCGCTGCTAGGTTTCTAGCTTTAGCGTCTAGTCGGGGGCTGTTGTCGTGCATCTCGTGCAAGGATTCTCGTTTCTTCATCTTGATGGGGGAGATTGATGGGGCCGACACGGCGCTTTGGCTTCTTCGGTGGCTACGCTTAGAGTATGGGCTAGGGCTCGGTATCCGAGACGGCTGCTCCACGAAGGGACTGGGAGACTGGGCTCGAGAGGGGATGGGAATCCGGCTGGGAGTCTGCGCCCTTATGACAGGCGATGGGAGTGGGGATCGAGTTGAGGCAAAGCTTGCGGGCTCGCGGCTCGAGATGGGGACAGCACTAGCGAGGCTCGGGCGGTTGGGAGGGTGGCGGTTGAAGTTGGGCGCGTTGAGGCGGCTTACGGGTTTGCTGATACGACGAACTAGCGATGGTGTTCCGGTCGTCGATCGTTGTACCGGGCGGCGCGACGACGCTCGTGATGCAAGAGAGGGCTGCCGGCTCATGTTAGCTGGCTCATCAATCATGACCCAGTTCTTTCGCAGCTCATCAGTAGGTGTCCCATTGGAGATCTGCCTTCGCTTCGCCGCTGGCGGTGGCGTCGACTCCGGTGTCTCGCGCTCGTAGTAAAAGGGGGAGTAGTCGGACTGGGGGAGGGTTCCATAAAAAGGGCTGGTATCCCGGGTCGCTTGTTCCTCGGACATGTCGTAACCGAGGCCCCCTCCAGCATAGAAACCACGAAAGGCGCCAGTCTTGCAGAATTCCCACACTCTACCAACAACACCGCCGATGGTGCTCATCGCGAAGGATTTCCAGCTGCCCGAGTTTTCGGCGTCCGAGTCGAGTATCATGGGCCGCAGCGCCGGCGAGTCAACGTCGTCACGCGATCGCTTAGATCCAAGGGCACGCCTGTAGTCGATATCAGAATAAACGCTCTCCTCCATTTGTCCAAAGTCATTCTGCACAGTTCTGCTCCGAGTCTCTATTTGGCCGGCCAGCACATATCGGCCTTCTCTTCCACATGTGCCCATATCGATATCGGAGCGGTCTTCCATCAGAGCATCTCTACCGAAATGTCTGTCACCTGTCATGGCCCAGTCGCCTGTTCGCTTTCTCTTCGTGTTGTACATGGCTGCGGGCGATTCCGATTGCAGGCTACCCGTCGACTTCCCTAGGTATGTTGAGCTCGATACAGAAGGAGACGTCGGGGGTCGAAAGAGACCGGGATGCACGCCTGGGAAGGGAGTGCCTCTGCCGCCGCCGCCGCCACCGCTTGGTAGATCGAGATGAAATGTTCCCGACATAAGGATCTGGGGACTGTACGACATTTCTATCGAAGTGCTTAGATGGACGAACAGTAGGAAGGGTGGACGTGTTCGTGAGCTGAGAGTGTGGGACGCGAGGCACCAGGCTGACGGCAGACAATAGCGGCGGTGTGTAGCGCTGGCGTGGAGGATCGATCGTTATCGCTAAGTACTGTACGCAGTACAGGCTGTGCAGCCGAAGCTCGTGAATATGGGGGGGAAGAGAGAACCTTGCATCAACCCTCCAACAATCGCTCGATAAATATATTAGAAGCAATAAAGTGCCTTTGGCTGCTGTCGGGCTCGTCACCGTCGCTTTTATTTACTAGTATTGATGATGTTTGGTTTTAGTGAGAGTTTGTTTGCCGCGCGGAGCAATCGTGGAGACTGTTGGCATGCGCGCGTGCGTGGTCTGATGGTCGATAACCGGTTTGCGTTTGTGTAGTATCGCTAGTGAACGCGATTGGTAGTTCAAGGTAGGCAGTCTCGTAGCTCGTGTAGGACTATTATCTAGCGCTATTCGATAGCTGGTTTCCTTGTACGATTGAAATGACTGTATAAGTGCCTCATCCGAGTAGAAGGGGATTGGTGGAAGGCCAAGTTAAGTCGATGCTCAGTAGCCAGCTTCGATGCCCTTAAACACAGGGCCGCATGACCCAGATAGTGTGGTACCGACTAATGCGCGTAACCGTTGTGACGTCTAGCGAATGTTCTTCCGAAAGCTTATTGAACACCGAGAAACCTCCCAAGTCGTGTACGAATTGAAGCCACGCCGAGGTAAGACACTAAAGATGGTGCAGTAATGTACAACCTCATGTAGGGAGTTGGACAAAGAGCTGGGTGGTTTGCGATGGACTGATGAAAAGGAGCTTGAATTGTTGTGGTTTCGTTGCTGGGTCAGCTTGGGGCGGGTAAGTGATAGTGTCAATAGCCTACCTAGGTAGAGCGGAGCTGGGGTCGCCGACGCCATAGGTAGGTACCTCCCTGCTGTGGGTATCCACTTTTCACATACTGCGTTAGGTAGCTGCCTTAGGTACTTGAGTACTAACCCACTGGCACGAATTTGGGGTAGCATTGCGTAGCAGCCGTTGATACCTCTCCAACCAACCACGAGCTCGAGAATATTCAAACACGTGCACTATTTCCATATACTATGTACACAGTATTATCGGTGTTGTCTTACACGACGACGGTCTTCTCATTTTCCTCAATTCAATCTGGGTATAGGTCTATGTATCCCCGGCACCTCTTGCGCGTCTAATGGACATGTCTAGGTAGTATTCGCTTTCCCTGCTGCACCATGAACGTTGCAAGCAAACCCTGTATAGAGTGTTGTGCATGTCCCCCGTGTAGATCAGCCAAACAGCCCGAGGCCGTGGTCCGTCTTCCTAGCCATCGCTCTCTTCACGAAGCCGCCTCGCCCTCCTTATTGTAGTACGCTTCCTGATCCTGCCGCTTTCCCGCCTCGACACCACCATCCACGCCCGCCTCGCCGTGCACGTGCTCCTCGGCGCCCCAGAACGCCTCGCGCTCCTTGAGGATAGCCTCGGCCCACGTCTTGATCTCGGGGAGCACGATCTTGGTGGCGACGTAGGCGAACTCGCCGAGGTCGAGCGCCTTGCTCGCGCGCTTCTCGTACTCCACCATCTGCGTCAGCAGCTCCATCTTGTCGAGGTCGTGCACGAAGTGGCTGTCCAGCGTCGCCGAGTCCTCGTACTCCTGCCAGATCGCGCGGATCTCCTGGCCCGCGAGCCCGCCGTAGACGGTCCCGAGCAGGTTCTTCGCTATGTAGTCCATCGTCTCGGCCTCGCGGCGGCTCTTCTCCGGCTTCGCGACGCCGTCGACGGGGGTGATGTCGCCGACGATGGCTTCCGCCATGTCGTGGATCAGGCACATCTTCATGCACTTGAAGAGGTCGAGCTTCGGCGCGAGGGTTGGTGGGCAGAGCATGGTCATGAGAGACATGCGGTACATGTGGTCGGATATCGATTCGCCCCTGTCAGCGTGTAAGCGGTGCTATTAGCTTCCACGCATCAGTAATTATGTTTGGTTATAGACTTATAGTACCTGTCAATGCCAAAGCGCCTCCAGCCTTCCCGCTTATTTGTCTTTAATCTCTCGAGGGTGTGGAAGTAGGGGATGGGCGAGTCGGTACCCTCGGCGGGTACTGCTGCTGGAGGCAGGGTAGCCAATACCTTCTCTACCGACCATGGTCCAGAGATTTCAGGTGTTGTCACGATACCGGGATCTGGAGACAGACACTCTAGGTCAGTATTTGCACCCCATGGGGAACGGGAGGGGGATAAGAGGTAACTGACCAGCGAAGCCTTTATTGCCAACTCCCGAGGACATCTTGACTCTTGTGTTTGATCAACCTCCAGTAGAAATCCGCGTATTTTTTTGTAGCTTGTACTGCTGCAGAGCGAGAGACAATGTTGCTGAGGCTCTGGATCGAAGATATGAGTTGGAAGGGAGAGAAAAGGGTTGGAACCCAAGGATTAGGCCCGTAGATATAATAAGTAGGTGGCACTGCGCCGACTTATTCTTTACTTGTGCTCGTGTTTGTGCTTGTACCCCTTTCTACTTGTCCAGGAAAGAACAGGTATTGGGCTCGGGGCTTGACTTTTCCGTTTGTTAATCCAATTCACCGTGATGTGGGAGAGGCCGCTCAAAGGTCGCCGTGGTTTCTGGCTTCTTGGTGACGATACCTACTTACCTACTACTTATGTTAGAAATATAGGGGGTAAATTAGGCCCTGTATTTTGGTGCTGGAAGGATCTAACCAGAAGGGGGTACCTTCTGCTTCAAGGGGTTCCACTTATGTACCTATTTTATATGCTAGAAAAAAATCTTTTAGAACAGCAGTAATACAACAACAACAATAATAAACTAATTAATCTAATCAATTTAAAAAGCTTATTTTTAACAATTAAAAGTTTTATATGTTTTTTAAGCTTAAAACTAAAGCTATTTATAACAAAATAATAGCTTAATTAATTAAATAAAATAGCAAATAATAATTTTACTTTTTTTGTTAAATAAAAAAACTTTTATTAATAAAATAAAAAGTTTTTAGCAAAAATATTGCAACTAAAAATTAAAAAGTTCATTTAATACAAAAATAAAACTTTTTAAATTATAAAGTTTTTAAAACTTAAGTTTACTAATTATTTTTGCAATTTTATAAATTAATTTAAATTAATACAAAAAGTTTTATTTATAATTTTATAAATAAAAAAAAGCAATAATAAATTTGTTACAAAAATTATAAACTTTATAATTAAAAAAAAAACAGCTTTTAATATTAACTAAAATATTTATACTTATATAAATAAAAAATATAACAAATATTGCTATTAAATAAAAAAATTACAAAAATAAATAACTTTTATTGTTTTTTAAAAATATAAATATATTATTATAAAAAATAAAAAATTTGTTAATTAGTAATATAACTTTTTAAAAAAAATAAAAAATTATACAGCACTTTTTTTTTAAATTAATTTATAAAAAAAGTATATAATTTTAATAAAAAAACTTTTTAATAAAATATTTAAAGATTTAATAGTATAAACTTTTTTTTAAGTTAATATAATAAATAAAACTATTAAATATAACAACTTTAATTTTAAAAACATTTATTTTATAATAATTAATTTAAAAAAAGCTTTTTTAATAATTTTATTTAAATAAATAATTATTTTAATAATTAATTATTTAAAAATTATATAAAACAAAAAAATAATATATAAAAAAATAAAAACAAAGCTTTAAAAATATATATTTTATTAAAAGTTTTTATTAAAAAGTAAAAAAGTAATAAAAAGTTTTTTTGCTGTTATTTTTAATAATAAAAAGTTAAAAAAAGATTTAAACAAAGCTTTTAACAAAATTAAAAAACTTCAAAATTAAAAAAAATTTCAAAAAAAAAATTAAACAAATTTAGTAATTTAAAAAAAAAAAAACAAATTGTTAACGTTTTAAAAAAAGTTACAATTAAATATTAACTTTTAAATTAGCTTTTTTTATATAAAATATAAAATAACTTGTTATTTTTAATAGTTATATTAATATTTTTTTTTTAAACTAGTTTTTAATAACTAGTTTATAAGTTTAAAAATTAAAACTTTAATTAAAAAAAACTTTGTTAAAAATTTAAAACTAATAAAAAAAATTAAAATTAAAAAATAAAAAGTTAATAAAAAAAAAACAAATAAAACTTTTTAATTAATTAAAAAAGCAATAAAAACTATATTTATATATTTTGTTTATAATAATAAAACAGTTTATTTATTAAAAAATTCAACTATTTTAAATTTAAATGTTAATATATATATATTTAATAAAATAAGTTAATTTTATAACATTTAAACTGTTAATTTAAAAAAATATATATATATTAAAAATTTTATTTTTTTAATTTTAGTTTACAAAAATATAAATATTAAGTTTTAAAAATTAAAAAAATCGAAAATAATAAAATTATATAATATAGTTTATATTAAAAAAATTGCTACTAATTTAATATTTTTAAAAGTATTAAATAAACAAAAAACTTAATAAAATAACAAGTTTATAAATAATACTTTATATTAATTTAATAAGTCGATTTTTTATAAACTTTAAAACTAATTTAACTAGTTTATAATTAAATATTTATTTTTATTAATTAATTATAATATTTTTTATATAAAAAAAAACTTTATAATTTTATATATAAAAAAAAATACTTTAAAAAAAGATTTAATTAAATAATATTTATAATTAAAGCATTTTAATATTAAATTTTTAAACTATTTAATAAGTCAAGTTTTTAAAATTAAAATTAAAAAATTATTAAACAATTAAATAAAAACTAAAAACTGCAAAAAATATATAAAAAAAAAAATTATAAAACAAATTAATAAATTTTTTAAAAAAATATTTATAAAAATAAAAAAAAAAATTACTATCGATTTTTATACTTTTATAAAAAGTTATAAAAACTTTATAAACTTTATATTTATTACAAATTAATTTTTAAATATTTATTTTAACTATTATTTTAAAAATCGATTTTATTGCTATATTTAAAAAGTACTATTATATTTTTTAAACTAAATTAAAATATATTAGCAATTAAAAACAGCTATAATAAAAACAAACAAAAAAATTGTTAAAAATTTAGCTTTTAAAAAGTAGTTTTAAAAAAAATATAACATATAAATAAAACTTTTTATATTATATATATAAACATAAAATAAAAGTATTAAATATATTAAACAATTTATTAAAAAAAAAGCTAAAGTTATAAAAATAAATATAAAATTGTTTTAATATTTATAGCTTAAAATTATTAAAACAGCGATTTATTTTTATAATTAAACATTTAAATAGTTTTTAAATTAAAAGTTTTTTTATAAACGTTTTTATTTTTTTATTATATTAAAAAATAAAATAATAAACAATTGCAAGTTTTATTTAATATATTTAAAAATATTTAGTTATAAAATATATATAATAACTATATAAACTAAAAAAAAACAAAAAAAAAATTAAAAACTTAATTTTAAAGTTTTTATAAGCTTTTTTATTAGCTATTTTTTTTTTAATATATATTATATTTAATATTTTTAAATTAATAAAATTATAAAAATTAAAAATATTATTTTTAATAAAAAAACTATTTTTAATAGCGATATAATTTTTTTAAAAAATAACTTTTTAAATATAAATTTAAATGTTATAAAAAATCTGCTATAAAATATTTAAACAAAAAAACTTTTCGATTCAATTTTTAAAAAATTATATAAAAAAACAAAAAAATTTATATTTTTGTTAACAAATGCTAGCTTAAAAAATATATTTATAAAAAAAAAAAAAAAAAAAAAAAAAAATTTAAAAATATTTAAAATAATAATTAAAAAATTTAATTATTTTTTGTTAAACTTATTATAAAAACTTTATTTTATTTTTTTATATAAAATAATATTATAGATTATTTTTTATATTTTTATTAAATTAATTAATTAAAAAGTTAATTTTTTTAAAAACTTAAAAAATTAAAAACTTAATTTTTATATTGAAATAATGCTTTATAAAAGCTGCTAAAAAGTTATATTTAATTTTAAACATTTAAATATTATAATAAAAACATATAATAAATTAATTATAAAAGTTATAAAAGTTAAACTAATAAAACACTTTTATTGCTGTTTTAAAAAAAATCAAAATAATAAAAAAAAAGCGACTAATTTATTAAAAAAGTTAATAATAAAACTAAAAAAAAAACTACTAATTAATTAAAAAAACTTATTATTACTGCTACAATTTTATAAAAATATATTTA